>CM050166.1:447451733-447479233 GCA_027410445.1 Discoglossus pictus | reverse complement strand
AAGTATAAACACTACACTGCAATATAACCCCCAATAAACCATTAAATCTAAACTAACCACCCTCTACACTAACCTATTAACACCTACGCTACCTACCTACCTACCCCCTAATAACCCCCCCACATTAACCCTCGCAGTGGGGGAACCCGGTCGCACGCGATCGAGGACAGCTGCAATGAAAATTCAAAATTCCCGCCTTACGGGTCTTTAAAGGACCGTAAATGTACATAAAGGACCAGTAATATAGGCAAAAAAATTAACCCGATCACGCATGGGGCTCTATACAGAGCCCCATCAACCCTTAAAAACCCTGTCACTCATGGTGGTCAATACAGACCCCCATAAGCCCTTAATTAACCCTGTCACTCATGGTGGTCAATACAGACCCCCATAAGCCCTTCATTAACCCTGTCACTCATGGGGGTCAATACAGACCCACATAACTACTTAATTAACCCTGTCACTCATGGGTGTCAATACAGACCCCCATAAACCCATAATTACCCTGTCACTCATAGGGGTCAATACAGACCCCCATAACCACTTAATTTACCCCGTCACTCATGGGGGGCAATACAGACCCCCATAAGCACTTAATTAAACCTGTCACTCATGAGGGTCAATACTGACCCCCATAAGCCAATAAATAACCCTGTCACTCATGAGGATCAATAGAGACCCTCATAAGCCTCTATTTAACCCCATCAGTCCCAAAAGGTATATTATTACCCTTATGGGGCTGTTACAACCAAGGACCATCATGACACTAAGTATAAACACTACACTGCACTATTACCCCCAATAAACCATTAAATCTAAACTAACCACCCTCTACACTAACCTATTAACACCTACACTATCTACCCCCTAATAACCCCCCCACCACTCTAATTACAGAAAAAAAAAAAAAATCAAGTCACCAAAAAAAAAAAAAAATCTACATTACGCAAAATAAAAAACCTAACTCACAAAAATAAAAAAAGGAACATTACAGAATTAAAAAAAATGCATTACAGCCCCACCCCCCCACTATAGAAAAAAAACCATTACACACCTGAAAAGGAAATACATATAATACATACAATACAAATTAAATGAAATACAATACAATACCCTCAATCTAACTAATATACAATAAATCCTATCTATCTCAAATACATCACCCAATCTATCTAATATACAATACATCCTATCTAATATGCATCCCCCAATCTATCTAATATACAATCAATATCATCTATCTAAAATACATACCCCAATCTATCTAATATACAATACATCCTATCTAATATACATGCCCCAATCTATCTAATATACAATACATTTAATTGTATTGTATTTAATTGTATTGTATTGTATTTAATTGTATTGTATTGTATGTATTGTATTCTATGTATTGTATTGTATGTAATATATGTATTTCCTTTTCAGGTGTGTAATTTTTTTTTTATGTAGTGGGGGGGTTTTGTAATGTATTTTCTTTATTTTCTGTAATTTTCTTTTTTTTCTTTTTTGTGACTTAGTTTTTTTTTATTTTCTGTAATGTACAATTTTTATTTTTTGTGATTTATTTTATTTTATTTTATGTAATGTAGATTTTTGATGACTTTAGTTTTTTTGATTTCTGTAATTACAGTGGTGGGGAGGGGGTTATTAGGGGGTAGGTAGTGTAGTGTAGGTACGTAGTGTAGGTGTTAATAGGTTAGTGTAGAGGGTGTTTAATAGATATATAATGTATTATTGGCGGGTATAGTGCAGTGTAGTGTTTATACTTAGTGTCATGATGGTCCTTGAGGACCATCATGGCACTTATGTGGTTAATGTTGGGTTGTAACAGGCCCCTAATGGTCATTATATACCCTTAGGGGACTGATGGGGTTAAATAAAGGCTTATCAGGGTCTGGATAGACCCCCATAAGTGACCGGGTTAAAATGGTGTAGTGCTTACACTTTGGGTCATGAGGGTCCTGGATGACCCTCATGGCACTTATAGTGTTATTACATGCGTTCATTAGTGTGTTAGAGGGGTCTATATAGTTGAGGCACACAGTACACTTACATTGTGTGGCAAACAGCATTTCAACACTTTCTTTTATTGACCGTAATTTTTTGACGGGCAAGTCGCTAGTATATATATATATATATATATATATATACTAACTTCCATTCTCGATGGACTTGTGAATTTCCCCACCACTAAAAGCCAAACTGATTGTTTACTGAAGCACATGTATTCCATTGTGAATATATTGGATATTTGCATATATTTAAGGACAATTAATAAAAATAAACAAATAAAATGCATAAACAAAAATAAAACACATTAATATCAGCCGCACAATATTATTTTCTATATTTATAATTTTAAAAAATAGTGTGGATTAGTGCAAATATATACTGCATCAATTTTCCCTCTCTCGATGGACTAGAGACTTTCCACGGTGACTAAGAACGAAAGTCTGAATTTTTCCAAATACACATAATATATTAGATAAATATTTGTATATTTAAATATATTTGTTTACGTGTGATTTACAAAATACAAATAAAATATATAAACATAAGTATTAGCTGGATTATTTATGATATTGTTTTCTATATTTTTTAACAAATATATTTATATACACAAAAATGGTCTGCAGGCAGAGGGGGTGTAAATGCACAGTTATTACATGCAGTAAATCTATGCAATATAATGCAAGTGTATACTCACCAACTGTCACAATCTGCTTCTTCAAGGGGGCTTGATATGAACCTAGTTCAAACCTATGCCATTAGAATAGTGTACTTCCTGATCTATGTTGGCACACAAAATGGCGTCTGAAAAAGGCAACGCCCAAAGGTACATGAAGGGAATTACAGGTTACTAGTGGCGTTGGGAAGACACTCCCCAAGTCAGGATGCAACACACCTTGTTTATGTGAAAACTATCTCTCAACCTTTATTGAATGATCAAAACAACATATTTATACTCTCGAATACCACACCCGTGTATACATTTGTGTATGTGTGATGTCACCCCTCTGGCGTGCAACCTTGGGCTATCAAAGCTCTTGAGATCAACTCAAGCGTTTGCTTAGGACTACTTGAAGTACATGCTCTGTAATGAGCTGAAGCTAAATTCGATGCAGAGAATTTCTACCAATTCCACATATGTTCTATATAACATTTTCCCTCTTATAATATATTATAACTAGGATACATAATAACCATGTACAGGCAACATATAACCACACAATAACACATATAATCACACAATAACACATAATCCCAATGTAACAATGTCATGCTCCCTTGGACATATTCAAAATTACTGACAATATGAGTCCTTAAATCATGACACCAACCAACCATCACCAACCTTTGTATGCTACGTGTTACACAATAACGGTCCGCACTCTCGTTCCCGCTCTCATAGGCTGAGCTCTGTATTACACAGACGTTGCCCCCCTTCTCTCCCTCTCTCGTCACTTCATTTTCCTCTCTCCTCCTTCTTCCTGTAACAGCATATAGAAAAAGGGGAGGGGGCACTCACGAGGAGGACTAGCGTGTGTATGTATGTATATTTATAAATATATATGTGATGAGAGTGAGGTAGCTATGAATGTCCAGTAATCCAGTTGAATAAACAGAGTATTGCAGTAAATAGTGATACCTTTTTTATTAGACAAACTTATTCATAATATAGCGACAAGCTTTCGACAGAATATCCTCTCTTTATCAAGTCAAAAAGCAATTTTGCTTTTTGACTTGATAAAAATAGGATCTTCTCTTGAAAGCTCGTTGCTATATTATGAATACGCTTGTCTAATAAAAAAGGTATCACTATTTACTGCAATACTCTGATTATTCATGTATAGAGATATCCCGAACAGTTCGCCGGCGGACTGTTCCCGGCGAACATAGCATGTTCTCGTTCGCGGCGAACTGCGAACATATGCGATATTCGACCCGCCCCCTATACTTTATCATTGAGCAAACTTTGACCCTGCATGTCACAGTCAGCAGACACATTCCAGCCAATCAGCAGCATACACTCCCTTCCAGAGCCTTCTAACTCATGGACAGCAGCCATTTTGGAATCATGACTAACTTGCAGTCTTACTGAGAGGAGGCTGAGTGTAGGTGATACTGCATCAATAGGGAAAACCATAGCTAGGCTACTGTACACAGTGTGCAATACAGTCCTGAAGGACTCTTTTGATCTCTGCTGCAAGGACACCCCTGTGTCTCTTCCCCCCCTTATCATCATCCTCCCCTAACCTTAGCACCCAACCCTAACACCCCTCACACTTATCCATAACACCCATCAACCTAACACCTAACCCTAACACCCCTCACACTTATCCCTAACACCCCTCCCCCTAACACCTATCCCTAACACCCCTCACCCTTATCCTAACACCCCTCACACTTATCCCTAACACCCCTCACCCTAACCCTAACACCCCTCACACTTATCCCTAACACCTAACCCTAACACCTAACCCTTACACCCCTCACACTTATCCCTAACACTCCTCACCCTAACACCTATCCCTAACACCCCTCACCCTAACCCTAACACCCCTCACACTTATCCCTAACACCTAACCCTAACACCTAACCCTAACACCCCTCACACTTATCCCTAACACCCCTCACCCTAACACCTATCCCTAATACCCCTTACCCTAACCCTAACACTCCTCACACTTATCCCTTACACCCATCACCCTAACCCTAACACCCCTCACACTTATCCCTAACACCCCTCACCCTAACACCTATCCCTAACACCCCTCACCCTAACCCTAACACCCCTCACACTTATCCATAACACCCCTCACCCTAACCCTAACACCCCTCACACTTATCCCTAACACCCCTCACCCTAACACCTAACCCTAACACCCCTCACCCTAACCCTAACACCCCTCACACTTATCCCTAACACCCCTCACCCTAACACCCCTCACACTTATCCCTAAGACCTAACACCCCTCACACTTATCCCTAACACCCCTCACCCTAACCCTAACACCCCTCACACTTATCCCTAACACCTAACCCTAACACCTAACCCTAACACCCCTCACACTTATCCCTAACACTCCTCACCATAACACCTATCCCTAACACCCCTCACCCTAACCCTAACACCCCTCACACTTATCCCTAACACCTAACCCTAACACCTAACCCTAACACCCCTCACACTTATCCCTAACACCCCTCACCCTAACACCTATCCCTAACACCCCTCACCCTAAACCTAACACCCCTCAAACTTATCCCTTACACCCCTCACCCTAACCCTAACACCCCTCACACTTATCCCTAACACCCCTCACCCTAACACCTATCCCTAACACCCCTCACCCTAACCCTAACACCCCTCACACTTATCCATAACACCCCTCACCCTAACCCTAACACCCCTCACACTTATCCCTAACACCCCTCACCCTAACACCTAACCCTAACACCACTCACCCTAACCCTAACACCCCTCACACTTATCCCTAACACCCCTCACCATAACACCCCTCACACTTATCCCTAAGACCTAACACCCCTCACACTTATTCCTAACATGCCTCACCCTAACACCCCTTACACTTATCCCTAACACCCCTCACCCTAACACCCCTCACACTTAGCCCTAACACCCCTCACCCTAACACCTAACCCCCTCACCCTTATCCCTAACACCCCTTACCCTAACACCCCTCACACTTATCCCTGTGTCTCTTCCCCCCCTTATCATCAAGGGAGGGGGGAGGATGATGAGGGAGGGAGGAAGAGACACAGGGGAGGATGATGAGGGAGGGGGAAACAGACACAGGGGAGGATGATGAGGGAGGGGGTAAAGAGATACAGGGGAGGATGATGTGGGAGGATGATGAGGGAGGGGGGATGAGACACAGGGGAGGGTGATGAGGAAGGGGGCAAAGAGACACAGGGGAGGATGATGAGGGAGGGGGGAAGAGACAAAGGGGAAGATGATGAGGGAGGGGGAAAAGAGACACAGGGGAGGATGATGAGGGAGGGGGGAAGAGACAAAGGGGAAGATGATGAGGGAGGGGGAAAAGAGACACAGGGGAGGATGATGAGGGAGGGGGGAAAGAGACACAGGTGAGGATGATGAGGGAGGGGGGAAAGAGACACAGGGGAGGATGATGATGGAGGGGCGAAGAGACACAGGGGAGGATGATGATGGAGGGGCGAAGAGACACAGGGGAGGATGATGAGGGAGGGGGTAAAGAGATACAGGGGAGGATGATGAGGGAGGGGGGGGAAGAGACACAGGGGAGGATGATGAGGGAGGGGGTAAAGAGATACAGGGGAGGATGATGTGGGAGGTGGGAGGATGATGAGGGAGGAGGGATGAGACACAGGGGATGGTGATGAGGAAGGGGGCAAAGAGACACAGGGGAGGATGATGAGGGAGGGGGGAAGAGACACAGGGGAGGATGATGAGGGAGGGGGTAAAGAGATACAGGGGAGGATGATGTGGGAGGTGGGAGGATGATGAGGGAGGGGAGATGAGACACAGGGGAGGGTGATGAGGAAGGGGGGAAAGAGACACGGGAGGATGATGAGGGATGGGGGGAAGAGACACAGGGGTGGATGATGAGTGAGGGGGTAAAGAGATACAGGGGAGGATGATGTGGGAGGGGGGAAGAGACAAAGGGGAAGATGATGAGGGAGGGGGAAAAGAGACACAGGGGAAGATGATGAGGGAGGGGGGAAGAGACAAAGGGGAAGATGATGAGGGAGGGGCAAAAGAGACACAGGGGAGGATGATGCTGGATCGGGGAAGAGACAAAGGGGAAGATAATGAGGAAGGGGGCAAAGAGACACAGGGGAGGATGATGAGGGAGGGGGGGAAGAGACAAAGGGGAAGATAATGAGGAAGGGGGCAAAGAGACACAGGGGAGGATGATGAGTGAGGGGGGAAGAGACAAAGGGGAAGATGATGAGGGAGGGGGAAAAGAGACACAGGGGAAGATGATGAGGGAGGGGGGAAGAGACAAAGGGGAAGATGATGAGGGAGAGGGAAAAGAGACACAGGGGAGGATGATGAGGGAGGGGGGGAAGAGACAAAGGGGAAGATAATGAGGGAGGGGGAAAAGAGACACAGGGGAGGATGATGCTGGATCGGGGAAGAGACACAGGGGAAGATAATGAGGAAGGGGGCAAAGAGACACAGGGGAGGATGATGAGGGAGGGGGGGAAGAGACAAAGGGGAAGATAATGAGGAAGGGGGCAAAGAGACACAGGGGAGGATGATGAGTGAGGGGGGAAGAGACAAAGGGGAAGATGATGAGGGAGGGGGAAAAGAGACACAGGGGAAGATGATGAGGGAGGGGGGAAGAGACAAAGGGGAAGATGATGAGGGAGAGGGAAAAGAGACACAGGGGAGGATGATGATGGAGGGGCGAAGAGACACAGGGGAGGATGATGAGGGAGGGGGTAAAGAGATACAGGGGAGGATGATGAGGGAGGGGGGGGGGGAGAGACACAGGGGAGGATGATGAGGGAGGGGGTAAAGAGATACAGGGGAGGATGATGTGGGAGGTGGGAGGATGATGAGGGAGGAGGGATGAGACACAGGGGATGGTGATGAGGAAGGGGGCAAAGAGACACAGGGGAGGATGATGAGGGAGGGGGGAAGAGACACAGGGGAGGATGATGAGGGAGGGGGTAAAGAGATACAGGGGAGGATGATGTGGGAGGTGGGAGGATGATGAGGGAGGGGAGATGAGACACAGGGGAGGGTGATGAGGAAGGGGGGAAAGAGACACGGGAGGATGATGAGGGATGGGGGGAAGAGACACAGGGGTGGATGATGAGTGAGGGGGTAAAGAGATACAGGGGAGGATGATGTGGGAGGGGGGAAGAGACAAAGGGGAAGATGATGAGGGAGGGGGAAAAGAGACACAGGGGAAGATGATGAGGGAGGGGGGAAGAGACAAAGGGGAAGATGATGAGGGAGGGGGAAAAGAGACACAGGGGAGGATGATGCTGGATCGGGGAAGAGACAAAGGGGAAGATAATGAGGAAGGGGGCAAAGAGACACAGGGGAGGATGATGAGGGAGGGGGGGAAGAGACAAAGGGGAAGATAATGAGGAAGGGGGCAAAGAGACACAGGGGAGGATGATGAGTGAGGGGGGAAGAGACAAAGGGGAAGATGATGAGGGAGGGGGAAAAGAGACACAGGGGAAGATGATGAGGGAGGGGGGAAGAGACAAAGGGGAAGATGATGAGGGAGGGGGAAAAGAGACACAGGGGAGGATGATGAGGGAGGGGGGGAAGAGACAAAGGGGAAGATAATGAGGGAGGGGGAAAAGAGACACAGGGGAGGATGATGCTGGATCGGGGAAGAGACACAGGGGAAGATAATGAGGAAGGGGGCAAAGAGACACAGGGGAGGATGATGAGGGAGGGGGGGAAGAGACAAAGGGGAAGATAATGAGGAAGGGGGCAAAGAGACACAGGGGAGGATGATGAGTGAGGGGGGAAGAGACAAAGGGGAAGATGATGAGGGAGGGGGAAAAGAGACACAGGGGAAGATGATGAGGGAGGGGGGAAGAGACAAAGGGGAAGATGATGAGGGAGAGGGAAAAGAGACACAGGGGAGGATGATGAGGGAGGGGGGTAAGAGACAAAAGGGAAGATAATGAGGGAGGGGGAAAAGAGACACAGGGGAGGATGATGCTGGATCGGGGAAGAGACACAGGGGAGGATGATGAGGGAGGGGGTAAAGAGATACAGGGGAGGATGATGAGGGAGGTGGGAGGATGATGAGGGAGGGGGGATGAGACACAGGGGAGGGTGATGAGGGAGGGGGGAAAGAGACACAGGGGAGGATGATGAGGGAGGGGGGGAAGAGACACAGGGGAGGATGATGAGGGAGGGGGTAAAGAGATACAGGGGAGGATGATGAGGATGATATAACTTCTGCAAGTGCACAGTGCCACTCATATCTGTTGTCACAGTAGATTGCAAGCATAGTACCAATCTGTCAAAACCTGTAATGATGAATGAGGTCTAGAGTAGCCTGGTTCCCTTATCCTCTACAGGTTGAGACCTAATGTTTGGGTGACTCCAGACCAACACATGAGTACAAGCAGCACACAAACTCAAAGCCGCCATCCTCCTCCTAGTGCAGCATCATAAGCCACATCAACCACTGCTGTCCTCCTTGCCCCCTCTCAACCATCCGCCACTCCGTCTCTCGCCTTGAGCAGTTCCTGCTAATCTGCCCATAGTCAGGTGCCTGTAAAGGACATGTTTGAGCGTAAGAAGCTAATGTCACAAAGTGCCCCAAATTTGAAGTGATACGACCAACCAAGCATCTTTTTCCATCTCCCGGTCCCAAAAATCCAGGCCTTATACATGTGCCCTGATAGGTGACGTAACAAGTATTAAACTGATAAGAGTAGTACTTACAAACACGCCACTCCTATCAGGTGGCACCTTTTATTGCACGCGCCGTGCCCCAAATTTGAAGTGATACGACCAACCAAGTATCTTTTTCCATCTCCCGGTTCCAAAAATCCAGGCCTTATACACGCCCCCTGATAGGTGCTGTAACAGGTATTAAACTGATAAGAGTAGTACTACTTAACACACCTTATAATAATGCAGAGAGAGGCAACGCAGTGAGAGGAGTCTGAAGAAGAGGAGTCAGAGGAGGAAGGTGGCTTTGAGGAGGTGGAAGACCAAACACAGCAGGAGTCCCAGGGGGCTTGTTGTCACCTTTCTGGGACCCTTGGTGGCTGGGTGGAGGAAGAGACCTTCAATGACATCAGTGAGGACAAGGAACGGGACATGGCTAGCTTGGTATCCAACCTTGTGCAAATGGGGAGTTTGCGGTTGTGCAAAGGGATTGTTTGTGGTTGTTTGCGGTGCATTAAACAGGGAGATTGGTCTGTCACTGTGAAGCGGGCCTAACCCTTACACTACCTGATCGATACAACATCATACCTGATGTTTTAAAGCATGTTATTCCAAAAAATTTAGGAATGTTAGGTAATTTATGCCATTTATGGCTTAAATCCAGACTCTGCATCAACTATGTAATTTTCCGTGGAAGTTTTGCCATGGATCCCCCTCCGGCATGCCACAGTTCAGGTGTTAGTCCCCTTGAAACAACTTTCCCATCACTATTGTGGCCAGAAAGAGTGCCTGTGGGTTTTAAAATCCGCCTGCCCATTGAAGTCTATGGCGGTTCGCCGGGTTCACCGGGTCGCGAACATTTGCGGCGGTTCGCGTTCGCGGTTCGCGAACCGAAAATGTTATGTTCGTGACATCACTATTCATGTATATATATATATATATATATATATATATATCTGTGTTTATATACATAAATTTATATATACATACATCCATACATATATAAACATACATATATACGCGAGCCGTTAACTCAGAGCACTTAGGCGATGAGCGCATAGCGCATAGCGAGGCGAGCCGTTAAGGCACTAAAACTCGCAGCACAAAGGCGATGAGTGCAAGGCGCTCATTTCCTGCGAGGCGAGCAGTGAAGGCAATGAAACACTTAGCCACCAAACACTTAGTAAACGCGGGATCGCCTTAGGCTGCAAGCAGTTGACCAACGTGGGACTTAGAAAAAAAAAATTATGAGACGCGGATAGGAAAAATACAAAGTAAACGGCCGAACCGCGCAAAGCAAAAAAACAATAACATCACACACAGCACGGGGGAACAGCCAGTACCTCTTGGAGTGAGGTGGTATGCAAATTTAAGTTGATTTGGCCGAGTTGCATTACTTGCAAATCGCGAGAAAAGAAATGGCCGGCAAAAAAAATTAAAACTAGGCTACAGGACCCCGGACCGCCAACCACCTAGCACTTTCACAAAGGAACATACGAGGTACAAAATACACTATTACACATGACGGAAAATGCTCGTGACCCACGTAATACATAGACAAACAACGCCAGTTTACAACACTAACTTGCAACTGTTAACATTACGAATCTAAAATGGCGCTTTACACAACTAAACGGTTTGCCCTTGCGCACGCAGCCTATTTGTAATGCAAAGTTGGGACATTCATTACACTTTCTCCTCAGGGCAGCAACAGTCCAACTGGACATTATATGCTGCAGGAAATAAAAAGAGATTGTTAGCTCTTCGGGATATTGATTGCTGGATATATTAATTACAATTAGGTAAAATATATTAATTTATTAATTAACTAATTAATTAATTATTAGTTAACAAAATATATATATATATATATATATATATCTGTCTTTGTGATGAGCACCAAAGGTGCTCAGAGGAGCAAAAGTAGAAGAGAGGAGAGGCTCATTGTGAGTCATGAGATGAGCGCCGAAGGTCCTCAGGGTAGAAAACGCTTTACATTGTGTGGCAAACAGCCATGCCATGGCTTCAAAATGACAGGCAATTTGCTAATTATATATATACTAGCAAATTGCCTGTCAAAAATTACGGCAATGAAATTGCAAGTGAGCTAATTCTATTTGGTGTATAATAATAAAATAAATAATAGATTAATAAAGTAATATACTTTACCAATTTTAAACTAAACACAAAGAAAAAAGAACACCTATATATCCACATCAATATAACCTCCTTAGTTTAAGTAGACAATATGGAATTTTATGGTACTCAAAACACAGATAAATAAAATCTAATAGTTTATTAAGTACAATTCAATTTACAATACTTTATAAAAACATTTAAAAGATGCATACGTAGTCATGACAATCACCGGTTTTACACAGTGTTTCAATATCAACAGAGAATATATATAGATTCTGTTTATATAAATTAATAACTTTTAACTACCCTCATAGTGTAATTCCCTAAAGTTAATTTGGTGGTAGCGGAGCCCACCATTTACTCCTTCATACTAATATAAATAAACTATCTACAAAATAATATATAAATGTGAAAATTAAAATAAAAATATCTAAATACACTAATACTGATGGTGGAACTGGGGAACCACCAATTACCCTCCTTTCCTATCTTGAACAAACTAACCTGCTCTAATGACGCGCACGTTTCGTGTCACAACACTTCCTCAAGGACCTGTTGGAAGTGGGCATCCTGCCAGTCCTTTATAGTGATTCTAAGTGGGGGTGGCTTTGAATATTAACCATTTCAGGTGTGAAGTCGATGCAGAGTCAGGCTTTTTTTGTGCAGCATTATTACTTGTTTTTAAAGCATATCTGTTATATTGCTTACCTAAAAATGAACAGAATAATAAATTAGAAAGTTGTTCTAATAAACTTATATATGTTTTGTTCATTAATGAAATCACCTAATGTTACGTAAGACATTCTTTAATTTTTACCATTTTTATATTATCTTTAAACATTTGCCAGAATTTAATGATAAACATTATATATATAAATACAATTGATACATCACTGGTTGTCTGATTTGTAGGGAAACACTTCTGAGTATATATGAATGCTATAATACAGTAAAGGATATAATATCCTAGATTATGCTTTATCTCATTTAAGAGGTATAATATAAATAATATTGAGTTAACTCAAAACAGTTTATCTCAAAATAATTTTTTAAATAATTAAATCACTTTATCTATATTTTAGCTTGCGTAAGTAAATTATATACACAGACTTAAATGATCTAAGATCACAGTGTAATGCCAATAGCCTATAAAGAGCTGAATTCAATCAGTTTAAATAAACTCGCTGTTCTAATCAATAAAGCTAGAGATGTCCTTAATTTAACCATAATAACTCTTAAACATACAGAAGCCAATCAAAATAGTCCCTTTTAAGTCTTTTTATCCCTAATATGTTAACTCCTCCTACTAATAGTTTTTAAACAGGACAAAAATAAATTTGAGGCAAATATCTATCATTCAAAAGAGTTTAGAACCAAGCATTTATTAAGTAAATGTTTATAGGAAGGGCATAAAGCTGTTGTTTTCATTTAGTCCATATGGAACCACTGAGTTGAATAATGTGATCCATTTGGTTTCTACTTTAAGAAGTTCTTGTTCCAAATTTCCTCTTCTTATACCTAGTTTTTTTCTGTGAAATCTCTACAGTCTAATATAGGTTTGCTATTGTGAGCTATCATAAAATGTTTTGTCACTGATGTTGGATTTTTATGTTTGGCAAGGTCTGTTGATGCATTTCTTATGTTAAATATATGCTCACTAAGTCTATTTCTCAGTTCTCTGGTGGTCATCCCTATGTATTTAAGACCACATGGACATATCAAGCAATATACAACAGCTTTAATACTGCAGTTGAAAAAAACTTTAATTTTAATTTCTCTGTTCAATCTGTCATATATAGTGGTATCCGACTTCATGTATTATTTACTTGATTACCATACACCAAACAGCATTAGCTCACTAACAATTTCATTGCCGTAATTTTTTGACAGGCAGTATTCTAGTAAGATATATTTGGGGAAATCTGGTCATATTGAGCAGTGCCACTCATCCAGTCATATGTATTGGTAGCTTCTGAATCTGGGACAGCTTCCTTATATTGTGTAGAATTGGGGCAAAATGGAGCTTATACAAGTCATACATTTTAACCTTTTTAGTAGCAAAGTTGATGCCAAGTTAATTTTTGTTTATTTTGTTAATTTTTGTTTTCCATTTATTTATTTATTTTTGTGTTTGTGTCTAGGGATTGAGTGCGATCAGAGTTGCGCCATCTTTCTGTCCCATCATGTGGGTTACCAGACAGCCATGGGATTTCAGATTTTAAGTCTTGTGTATTTTCTATAATTTTCCCCAACAATGCAATGTCTTTCATTGGGTGGTCAGTAGAGATTATCAGATTGCTATTAAAGAGACTCCATTTTCTGGTATTTCTACCCATAGCATATGCAGTGAGGGATCTTCAAAGTTGAATATAAGGCCATTTTGAATTACAGGGTTGATAAAGGACACCTCTGTCTAGTTCCACTTTGTAGGCTGAATGTAGGCGTCACGGCAGAGGGTATCCATAGTGTGAATTTGGGAGTTTCATTTAACTGCTATCCAATACTAATTTGGCCATATTATCAATTGATATGGAAAGTTGATGCCTTCAAATCCTATTGAACAGCCATAGTTACAATACATTTATACCTAAAGTTATGAGTTGTTGTTGGTTATTTGTTGGGAATGGTTTTAATGGACATGGGAGAAAGAGGATATTATGGCTTTGCAATATTGACACAATTGTGCTATAATGTCTCACTTATTTCACAATATCCCATACAGAAGGAATTCCCATATAAGTTCACACACCTCCCAAGATATACCACCGCTAGTAGATAGCCTTTAATTGTGCATAAAGCTAGTTAAAAGGAGTGTCTTGAGATAGGGCACAGTTGGTTCCATTTAGAAACCCTAATTGAAGCCCCGACCAAGTTCTCCTTAACAATAAAGCCAATTTGTTTTTTAAGTATCAATCTCCCTTTAAAAATGGAAATTATGCTACACAATTTTGACTCTTACTCCATTTCGTGCAGGAAAGCATTATGGGGTTTATAGCTGCGAGGGGTGGAAGGGATTCTTCAAGCATCCAATAGCAAGGACCTGACCTACACCTGTAGAGACAACAAGGACTGTATTGTGGACAAGAGTCAGAGGAACCGCTGCCAGTACTGCAGAAGTGCCTCTCCACGGGCATGAAGAGAGAAGGTATGGATAGGCAGGCCTGGCTCTGGGTCATTGGGCTAGGCAGGCCTGGCTCTGGGTCATTGGGCTAAGCAGGCCTGACTCTGGGTCATTGGGCTAGGCAGGCCTGGCTCTGGGTCATTGGGCTAAGCAGGCCTGGTTCTGGATCATTGGGCTAGGCAGGCCTGGCTCTGGGTCATTGGGCTAGGCAGGCCTGGCTCTGGGTCATTGGGCTAAGCAGGCCTGGCTCTAGGTCATTGGGCTAGGCAGGCCTGGCTCTGGGTCATTGGGCTATTCAGGCCTGGCTCTGGGTCATTGGGCTAAGCAGGCCTGGTTCTGGGTCATTGGGCTAAGCAGGCCTGGCTCTGGGTCATTGGGCTAGGCAGGCCTGGCTCTGGGTCATTGGGCTAAGCAGGCCTGGTTCTGGGTCATTGGGCTAAGCAGGCCTGGCTCTGGGTCATTGGGCTAGGCAGGCCGGGCCGAAGTACTACTAAACTTTTTAAGTGGTTGGAACAAATAGTGTATTCAATAATATCTGATATACAAAGGCCAACTGGACGGCCATTACAGTTGGCCATGAAGCTTATTATTGATCAATACCTAATTCAACGATTTAATAAAAAAAGTAATATTAAATGTTAAAGTTAGTTGGGTAAATTTACAGACCCAAAGTGTACAACATCAACCTGATTGGTGGAAGATTTGTAGTATTAAAGACTTCCATTGGCAGTAAGCTCTTTTTTTTAGGGTATCCGGTCAATGATTTTTTTTTTTGTTATCTTATGAAATCTAATTATTCTAAAGCCTTTAGACATGTCTCTAACCCCCCCCCCCCCCCTAATGTCCTTATCAGGGTGGAGACAAACACTCAAATGTAATTTAATATTGAATAATCAAAAACTAGTTACCCTGGCTAAGGAATTACAGTCGTCTTTTTAAATTTGCTTTTATAAAGCCAACAAGACAGTCGTCTGTAATTGAATTAATCTTGTCTTGCATAATATTTTATTTGAGATAGATATGAAGGATATCATATTTCACACTCTGTTGCTCTCTGTCGCACGCTCTCGTTGATGCACGCTCTCGCTGTCTCACGCTGCTCGCTGTCGCACTCTCTCGCTGACGCACACTCTCGCTGTCACACGCTCTCGCTGACGCACGTTCTCGCTGTCGCACGCTCTCGCTGACGCACGCTCTGGCTGTGGCACACTCTGGCTGTGGCACGCTCTGGCTGTGGCACGCTGTCGCACGCTGCTCGCTGTCGCACGCTCTCACTGTCACATGCTCTCGCTGACTCACACTCTCGCTGTTGCACGCTCTCGCCGGCGCACGCTGATGCACGCTCTTGCTGTGGCACGCTCTTGCTGATGCACGCTCTTGCTGACGCACGCTCTCGCTGGCGCACGCTGATGCACGCTCTTGCTGTGGCACACTCTTGCTGATGCACGCTCTCGCTGTCGCACTCTCTCGCTGATGCACGCTCTCGCTGTCGCACATTCTCGCTGACGCACGCTCTGGCTGTGGCACACTCTGGCTGCGGCACGCTGTCGCACGCTCTCGCTGTCACATGCTCTCGCTGACTCACACTCTCGCTGTTGCACGCTCTCGCCGGCGCACGCTGATGCACGCTCTTGCTGTGGCACGCTCTTGCTGACGCACGCTCTTGCTGACGCACGCTCTCGTTGACGCACGCTCTCGCTGACGCACGTTCTCTCACTCCCCAAAGTGGCCATATTTTTTTAATTTACTATTTTAAAGAACTACACTTAGAAATATGAAACGTTTGGTAAAACATAAAATTTTGCCTCTAATTTATGATCTTTTATAAGCAATGTTATGCTGCTGTGGAATCTGCCATCTTGGCTTCAGCAGATCAACTTCCTGAGGTGGGAGGAGACTTTGGATGCACAGGAAGTGGCTGTCTCCACAATGGGAATATGGCAGTTGCATCTGCCTTTGCTCTCACCAGGACTAAATAAAAAGTTCAGTATTTTACAGGGGCACACATGACTGAGAAAGTAACAGGCAGCAATGAGATCAAATAAAAGTAACTTCTCATATTCTTTATTTTTAAGGTGTACTTTTATCTGACTCTTTGCCACTGCAGGCAAACCTAGAAGGGTAAAAAAAAGCAACCTCCTGGCCAGATCCTTTCACATCTTTGTACACCTGGTAGGCTATAGGAGCTCGGAGTCCCACAGTAATTTGCTGTTTTCGGTCCTTTCGAGAAGCTCAGTATGGCTCACATCCAAGTCACAGCATCACCCGCGTAGTCATGTGACCTGGCACATACGCCCTACTGTGTACTGATCACTTAAAGCGACACCGCAAAAATAAATCTACTATTCATTGTTATTAAACATTTTATCTTACAAATTGGGTATTAGTAAAGCATAAAGTACAAGCTCAAAGTGCCACTTTCTTAATGGCTTTTCCCTGTCATTTTATTATTTCTTACCACTGGAGTTATAGTCACATGACCAAAATCACTTGGTTTATCTATACTGCGTATTTCTATTTTTTTACCTGTTTTGGACCTGCCCTCTGCAGCTCATGAATACACATATTGTGAGGTACAGCGATTCAAAGTAGCCTGTAAGCGACCTCCCTGACGAAGCATGTTGCCACTGATTGGTTACTATGCGACAGTGCAACTCCTGTACTTAAAATGAAACTGACTTAAGGAGCTGCAGAGGGCAGATACTAATTAGGAAGTATTTTTATGAGCTTAGGAAGAAAAAAAAACAGAGCCTTTAAGCACTTCTTAATAAAGTAAATGCCCTTCTGGATCGCTACCTTGTCGTGGTGAAGGGGCTTGTGCACCTCAATGAAACTGTGAGCTATACCATGTAGGGTCGCCCAAGACGGGCATGTCATAGCAGAGAGGTCAGACAAATTGCGGTCCACTGGAGAATGAACTGGCAACCCACTCTAGTATCGTTTGCCATGCAAACCTTATGGATTAGCACACCCAGACTCAAGATGTGACTGGCATGCTGGAGGGCGGCGGATCTGTTAGTGGTCTGAGTTACTGCCCATGGGATGGGCCGTCATAGCAAGATATGCTTTGTAGTGTCCTATGAAGTCTGGCAAGAGAAGTGACCATCTAGACCGACCAATGAATGGATGCCACCGTTCCGGTCCTCTCCTCTGCGGGTTTCTGTGTATTGGTGCTAGGGATTCCATGTATGGAGGCTGCTTCAGGATCTGGGCAAGATGGCGGTTGGTGCTTGGGACAGAGTCACTCGCTGTACCTCAAGGAAAAAGACAATTACTGACAAGTACTGCAAAATTATCATATATTAAATTGTATTGGCATTATCTTACCAGTGAGTGAGAGAGAGAGTAAACACGGACTCACGGAGACGCTGCTAGTTGTGTTATCTGATATACCTTAAACTCATTTATAATAAAACACAATATATCGCAAGACAGCCATCCAAAAGACTCACTGCCGCTCTGCTATCCGGAACGAATGTGCAGAATTATATGTGTGTGTGTGTGTATGTGTGTGTATATGTGTGTGTGTGTATGTATGTATATGTGTGTGTATGTATATGTGTGTGTGTGTATGTATGTATGTATATGTATGTACTGTATATGAGTGTGTGTGTGTATATATATATATATATATATATATATATAATCTTGTAAGCTCAGCTCCTTAATACAAATGTCCAAGCAAAGTGGTGAAAGAGTCCGACCTTATATAAAATGTCCTGAAGGTAATGGTCGAATCCACAATCCCAAGCACAGGTCCAATCCGAGAAATCCCCTGTTGTCTGATGGTCCAACATGTATGTAAATACAGCTATAGAGCTGGGGGGGGGGGGATCTCATCACCTCCTAGTGCAAATCAGCCGGGTAGATGGACAATAAATACGATTAATAGACAATATACACGCTCACATTTTTGTTGACCTCACAACATCACAATATCCATGCGAGTCCCCGATACTCTGTTATCCTTGTCCTGGGTGGTCCTCATGCACATATAGTATGGAGCTGGTACCTTTTGGCCCTTCTGTGAGTTGTAAAGACACTCCCTATGCTACGGTGTATCCCTATGGTGCCAACACAAGGTTAGGACACGGTGGGTATATAGCAATAACACACTTGGGCTGTGAATCTTTATTCCATATATGTGAAATAAGGATACTAACAATGACTATAAAATAACATAAAAATATATTAAGATAATGTAAATAAAATAAATCTGTATGGCTATAGAATGAATCCATGTAATGCGCGTTTCTGATATAAGCAGCACGTGTTCAGTTAGAAAGAGTTAATCAGGAACACTTCCATATACCTTTTTTAAATGCTATTTTTACACATTTTCCCATTGTTGGCCTATTAAACTCTTGTTTTTAGCAGTGTTTATTTGAAACCCATATTTTCAAGAGTACACAGCGCAAACATTGCGGCTGTTATCTGTTGACTTTAGGAGGAAGGAGCAAAATATGCCGAGGAAGCTATAATGGAAAAGCAAATACATGAACCAAACAGGCGCTCGCTTGGTACTTCTTAGGGTGCATGTGAAAGTCATCTAATGTCAAACCCAGTGCTGAATAATTAATTCCCAGAAGTAGCCAGTAATTAAGTTGGGTCCGCGTGGTTGGCAAACACAACTTCGCCATGGATGCCAACTTGTCCGCAAGACGCAACCTGTTGACATATCTGTCAACATGTCTGATGTTTTTGCCCCTCATCATCTGATCGAGTCACGCTTCACTACCTACATTCATAACAAATCACTTACATTTTATCCAAAGGTTCTCAAATGACCTTCATTAAAATGGACCCCCTCACTAGTTTGTAATCGTGGCTACTCCCATTTTATCCAAAGGTTCTCAAATGACCTTCATTAAAATGGACCCCATCACTAGTTTGTAATCGTGGCTACTCCCATTTTATCCAAAGGTTCTCAAATGACCTTCATTAAAATGGACCCCATCACTAGTTTGTAATGGTGGCTACTCCCATTTTATCCAAAGGTTCTCAAAGGACCTTTGTAACGGGACTTGAATATTAAATCCCCAGATTTCCGCTGGTATAGAAGGTAATATCCCACATCCCCCAGTAACCAGACGAAACACCGTTCAGGGAGTCAACTGAACTTTTTTAATCCCCTCTCCAGCAGTAAACTGCCAACTGTCAACTTTTAAAAAAATGTTCTGCAATGCATTACACACACATACCCTTGGTTCTTAAAGTGGTACATACATATTGAACCGAACAGATACAGGCATTTAAACAGCAGGGAGAAGGTTTAACTGAGGGCCCACAGTCAAATACATGAAAAATCCTTCACAACCTTCATTAAAATGGACCCCATCACTAGTTTGTAATCGTGGTTTATCCCATTTTATCCAAAGGATCTCAAATGACCTTCATTAAAATGGACCCCATCAATAGTTTGTAATCGTGGCTACTCCCATGAGTGCCACTTGATATAATTTAAGTATCATTCTCCTCTACTATGTAGATGTAGCTATAGCTGTATGAGCCATATATGTCAGCCAATGACTTCTCATTGGCTGATGAGGCCAAAAACCATGATTTCTAGCGTGAATTGGTTTATTATTCTCTGAGAGTATAATTGAAAAAAGAAGAGAGAATCAATGGAGCCCGAAAATGGTGAAGTATGCAAAAACTCTAATGATTACAAAAATTCTCATGAAATCAATTATTTTTATAGACAACACAAATATGGCATCCCAAACAAACAAGACCAATGCAGGAAATCGTGTCCAATATTCCAATATATTAATAACGGCAAGAGTTAGAATATATAGAAAATAAATTTTAAAAAAAATCTTATATGGGGGAAAAAAAGAACACAATTTTCTTATCCACCAGAGGAGGCAACTAAAAATATAAATATTGTTTCAAAAGAGGTTGGTTAGGATATTGCCTAAGCTGTAGCAGTCATATACTGGACCCCTAAAAAATGAATATTCCTCCCAGTTTTGAGTAAAGAGATGGCCAAATCAGACACACCCGAGGTTTTCACCGCTTAATTTAACATTGTAGTAGGCAGTAACTGTCCTACATTTTCATAAAGTGATGGAGCAAATATCCCATTTGTTGCATAAAGGAAAACAACGTGCACTTAAACTACATTTAAACCACCCATTGTAATTATATTTATTTGCATGTGTAGTTTTCCTTCATGCAACAACTGGGATGTTTGCTCCATCACTTTATGAAATTTAGGGCAGTTACTGCCTATTACAATGTTAAGTTAAGAGGTGAAAACCTTGGGTGTGTCTGATTTGGCCCACCTCTTTACTCAGAACTGGGAGGGGATGATATTTCCTTCAGCACTTGCCGACCTCTCAGTTTTCTCCAACTTAATATTTCAAAAGTGTCTATCCTCCAGTTTAAGCCTTCCTTATGGTGCAGCTCTGAAAAGACCAGATATCAGACTATAAAGACCTTTAGACATTGTACTAGCAGTTTTCTCTACAAGAAATCATTTCTGAAATATTGTCCCAGATCATGATGGAATACATCCACGGGTACTGGGTGCTGTAATAGCAAAACCATTATATCTAATTTTTCAAGACTTAACACAGGGTCTCTACCAGATGACTGGAGAAAGGCAGAGGTGTTACCTATATTTAAGAAGGGAGCAACAGCAAATACGGGGAATTATAGACCAGTGAGCCTCACATCGGTAGTGGGAAAGCTTTTAGAAGGGTCAATAAGGGATAATATACAAGAATATGTCTATTTGAACAGGGTTATAAGTAGGGGTCTGCATGGATTTATGAGGGATAGGTCATGTCAAACAAATCTAATTAGTTCTTATGAGAAGGTCAGTAGGAACGTTGATCAAGGCAACTCGGTGAATGCAGTCTATTTGAAATTTGGAAAGGCTTTTGATATAGTGCTACATGGGAGACTATTGTGCAAACTAAGAGATACAGGAATTGCTGTAATTATCTGCTCATGGATTGAGAGCTGGCTAAAAGACAGGAAGCAAAGGGTTGTGGTAAATGGAACATACTCTGATTGGACTAATGTGGTAAGTGGGGTTCCTCAGGGCTCAGTATTAGGTCCTCTCCTTTTTAACATATTTATTAATGACTTAGAAGTAGGACTGGAAAGTAGTGTCTCAATTTTTGCTAGTGACCCTAAGTTGTGCAAGGTGATTTAATCAGAAAAGGATATTTTTTCCCTGCAAAGTAATTTTGCATAAATTTGAGGAATGGGCATCTAGATGGCAGATGAAATTTAATACAAATAAATGTACAATTATGCATTTAGAAGGGAAAAATAGCCATGCAATTTATATTCTTAACTAGCGAATTGCCCGTCAAAAAATGACGGCAATGAAATTGTAAGGTAGCTAATGCTGTTTAGTGTGTAATAATGAAATATATAATACATTAATAAATGAATATACTTTACCTATTTTAAAGCATTGTGTGGAAGAGCTGTGAATGTGTTTTGATGTTGCTGCAGCATTAGTGGTGTGGATCTGCTGTGTAAGCGTGCTGAATGTGTGCAGTGTAACACTGTGCGTGCGCGAGCCCAAACCGTTGTCGTGTACTTCCGCATTGGTGTAAAATGGCGAGTAATGTGAGTTATACGTTTGTATCGGAATATCCGTAGGTGTTTTGTGGTGTTTTGCGAGTTTCTTGTGGTGTTTTGCGAGTTTAGAGTGCTGTAGCCTCGTTTTCGTTTTGTTCGGCGGCCATTTTTTCTCTCGCTTCGATTTTTTTTTAGTCTCTAAACTGTTTTATTTGGAGTAAAATCGAGGTGTAAGTTGTATTTTTGAGGTGCTGGGTGCTCCCTCTTGGTGTAGGTAAGTTTTTTATGTATGTGGTGTGTGTATGTATTGTGTTTTACATTTTGTAATGTTCGCGAGTTGCGTCCGAGTGTTGCGAGTCCGTAATGTGTGTGAACGTGTGTCGTATGTTGTTTGCGAGTGTCGTAATGTGTGTGTCGTACTGTTTGGGTTGCGACGTGAAGTTTGCGAGGGTCGCAGTTGCTGGCATGGAGCGCCTTTGGCGCTCCTTGCAGCAACTGAGACCCTCGGGCAGTGCCTCGGGCAGTGCCCTCGCTTCGCTACGCGAGTCGCGGCCCTCGCTTAGCGTTAGCAACAACTCGTACGCTCACAACTATATATGTGATGGAGCAAATCTAGGTGTATCAGATATTGAAAGGGATTTGGGAGTGCTTGTGGACAACCACCTAGGTAACAGTGCTCAAAGCCAAGCAGCAGCTACAAAGGCAAATAAAATATTATTATGTATTAAAAAGGGTATAGAAGCCAGGGAAGCAAATATAATTCTGCCGCTATACAAATCTCTAGTACGCCCTCATTTGGAATATGGAGGACAATTTTGGGCACCACTTAAAAAAAAGGACATTTTAGAGCTGGAAAAAGTACAGAGAAGGGCAACCAAACTAATAAGGGGAATGGAGGGGCTAAGTTATGAAGAAAGACTAACCAAATTACACTTATTTACTCTGGAAAAAAGGCATCTAAGAGGGGATATGATTACCTTATATAAATACATCCAGGGTCAATACAATATATGTATGTAAAAAATTGCCTAACATACTGTGTCCTCACCACTGCATGCATGTGATAGTCATCATTTGTTAATAAGTTTGAGTCCTGACTATAGCTCGAGGTTTTTTTCTAACTTCCATAATAATAATAAAAAAAAGCACTAAAACAAAGTGTTCCTCTTATTTGGAGGAAGTAGGGGTTGATCACATGGTGTATGTGTGTAGTAAGCCAGAACCATACTGTATCTTCAGAGCCAGAGATGGAGGACATGTGTACGAATGATAATATATAATGCAACTTGAGGACATAAATGAAAAATAATATATATATAATATTGTGATGCCTTGGTGTATCCATGATACATAAATGGAAGATGTGAGAGATTGATGTTGCTTCTCTGCTAGTTTAGGGAAGGTGTGATGTCAATTTTAATCTTATCTGATTGTTTTAACAAAAGTTCTCTATTCCCTCCTCCCTAACCCCTCCATCCTATGATAGCCAAAACACACCCCATGATCCAGCTCTCAGGATGTGATGTTAACGAACACAAAATGTATTCCTGTACTTGTAAATCCTGATATGATCAATGATACGGTTCCCCCTCTCCTCCCCAAAAAATGTTTTTATGGTTTTCACAGCTGCTATTATTGTTAGTTTGGTGGATATCTAACAAACTGTTCTTGAACTGCAGTTAAATTGATAGGTATGTGATTTAAAAACAAAAAATACAAAATGGCAGATTAATAAATGAATAAAAGACACCCTCACACACCATCCTTACCCTACTCCCCCACCCTCACACACCATCCTTACCCTACTCCCCCACCCTCACACACCATCCTTATACTACTCCCCCACCCTCACTCACCATCCTTACACTACTCCCCCACCCTCACTCACCATCCTTACCCTACTCCCCCACCCTCACACACCATCCTTATACTACTCCCCCACCCTCACACACCATCCTTATACTACTCCCCCACCCTCACTCACCATCCTTACACTACCCCCCCACCCTCACTCACCATCCTTACACTACTCCCCCACCCTCACTCACCATCCTTATACTACTCCCCCAGCCTCACACACCATCCTTACACTACTCCCCCACCCTCACACACCATCCTTATACTACCCCCCCCACCCTCACTCACCATCCTTACACTACCCCCCCACCCTCACTCACCATCCTTACACTACCCTCCCATCCTCACTCACCATCCTTACACTACTCCCCCACCCTCACACACCATCCTTACACTACTCCCCCACCCTCACTCACCATCCTTACACTACTCCCCCACCCTCACACACCATCCTTACACTACCCTCCCATCCTCACTCACCATCCTTACACTACTCCCCCACCCTCACACACCATCCTTACACTACCCTCCCATCCTCACTCACCATCCTTACACTACTCCCCCACCCTCACTCACCATCCTTACACTACCCCCCCCACCATCACTCACCATCCTTACACTACTCCCCCACCCTCACTCACCATCCTTATACTACTCCCCCACCCTCACTCACCATCCTTACACTACTCCCCCACCCTCACTCACCATCCTTACACTACTCCCCCACCCTCACACACCATCCTTACACTACCCTCCCATCCTCACTCACCATCCTTACACTACTCCCCCACCCTCACACACCATCCTTACACTACTCCCCCACCCTCACACACCATCCTTATACTACCCCCCCACCCTCACTCACCATCCTTACACTACCCCCCCACCCTCACTCACCATCCTTACACTACCCTCCCATCCTCACTCACCATCCTTACACTACTCCCCCACCCTCACACACCATCCTTACACTACTCCCCCACCCTCACTCACCATCCTTACACTACCCCCCCCACCATCACTCACCATCCTTACACTACCCCCCACCCTCACTCACCATCCTTACACTACTCCCCCACCCTCACACACCATCCTTACACTACTCCCCCACCCTCACACACCATCCTTATACTACTCCCCCACCCTCACTCACCATCCTTACACTACTCCCCCACACTAACTCACTCACCATCCTTATACTACTCCCCCAGCCTCACACACCATCCTTACACTACCCCCCCACCCTCACTCACCATCCTTACACTACCCCCAACCCTCACTCACCATCCTTACACTACTCCCCCACCCTCACTCACCATCCTTACACTACCCCCCCCACCCTCATTCACCATCCTTACACTACTCCCCCACCCTCACTCACCATCCTTATACTACCCCCCCACCCTCACTCACCATCCTTATACTACCCCCCCACCCTCACTCACCATCCTTACACTACCCCCCTACCCTCACTCACCATCCTTACACTACTCCCCCACCCTCACTCACCATCCTTACACTACTCCCCGACCCTCACTCACCATCCTTATACTACCCCCCCACCCTCACACACCATCCTTATACTACTCCCCCACCCTCACTCACCATCCTTACA
The DNA here is from genome assembly GCA_027410445.1 of Discoglossus pictus. Lineage (NCBI taxonomy): Eukaryota > Metazoa > Chordata > Amphibia > Anura > Alytidae > Discoglossus > Discoglossus pictus. The sequence continues at coordinate 447,453,571 of CM050166.1, read as the reverse complement.
CTACTCCCCCACCCTCACTCACCATCCTTACACTACTCCCCCACCCTCACTCACCATCCTTACACTACTCCCCCACCCTCACTCACCATCCTTATACTACTCCCCCACCCTCACTCACCATCCTTACACTACTCCCCCACCCTCACTCACCATCCTTACACTACTCCCCCACCCTCACTCACCATCCTTACACTACCCCCCTACCCTCACTCACCATCCTTACACTACTCCCCCACCCTCACACACCATCCTTATACTACTCCCCCACCCTCACTCACCATCCTTACACTACTCCCCCACCCTCACTCACCATCCTTACACTACTCCCCCACCCTCACTCACCATCCTTACACTACTCCCCCACCCTCACTCACCATCCTTACACTACTCCCCCACCCTCACTCACCATACTTATACTACTCCCCCACCCTCACTCACCATCCTTACACTACTCCCCCACCCTCACTCACCATCCTTACACTACTCCCCCACCCTCACTCACCATCCTTACACTACCCCCCTACCCTCACTCACCATCCTTACACTACTCCCCCACCCTCACTCACCATCCTTATACTACTCCCCCACCCTCACTCACCATCCTTACACTACTCCCCCACCCTCACTCACCATCCTTACACTACTCCCCCACCCTCACTCACCATCCTTACACTACTCCCCCACCCTCACTCACCATCCTTACACTACTCCCCCACCCTCACTCACCATCCTTACACTACCCCCCCACCCTCATTCACCATCCTTACACTACTCCCCCACCCTCACTCACCATCCTTACACTACCCCCCCACCCTCACTCACCATCCTTACACTACCCCCCCACCCTCACTCACCATCCTTATACTACTCCCCCACCCTCACACACCATCCTTACACTACTCCCCCACCCTCACACACCATCCTTATACTACCCCCCCCACCCTCACACACCATCCTTACACTACCCCCCCACCCTCACTCACCATCCTTACACTACTCCCCCACCCTCACACACCATCCTTACACTACTCCCCCACCCTCACACACCATCCTTATACTACCCCCCCACCCTCACTCACCATCCTTACACTACCCCCCCACCCTCACTCACCATCCTTACACTACCCTCCCATCCTCACTCACCATCCTTACACTACTCCCCCACCCTCACACACCATCCTTACACTACTCCCCCACCCTCACTCACCATCCTTACACTACCCCCCCCACCATCACTCACCATCCTTACACTACCCCCCACCCTCACTCACCATCCTTACACTACTCCCCCACCCTCACACACCATCCTTACACTACTCCCCCACCCTCACACACCATCCTTATACTACTCCCCCACCCTCACTCACCATCCTTACACTACTCCCCCACCCTCACTCACCATCCTTATACTACTCCCCCAGCCTCACACACCATCCTTACACTACCCCCCCACCCTCACTCACCATCCTTACACTACCCCCAACCCTCACTCACCATCCTTACACTACTCCCCCACCCTCACACACCATCCTTACACTACCCCCCCACCCTCACTCACCATCCTTACACTACCCCCAACCCTCACTCACCATCCTTACACTACTCCCCCACCCTCACTCACCATCCTTACACTACCCCCCCACCCTCATTCACCATCCTTACACTACTCCCCCACCCTCACTCACCATCCTTATACTACCCCCCCCACCCTCACTCACCATCCTTATACTACCCCCCCACCCTCACTCACCATCCTTACACTACCCCCCTACCCTCACTCACCATCCTTACACTACTCCCCCACCCTCACTCACCATCCTTATACTACTCCCCCACCC